>CM062814.1:994625476-994647976 GCA_031772625.1 Pinus tabuliformis
CACTGACAAATTTCAAAATGGCCCTCAAAACAGTCTTATCCAATGAAACACCATACAAAGAAGATAAAGGAATAATCCCAAAACACTCAGAAAATTCAGCCTACTACTTGGATTTGTGTGACTACATTGGGCTCTTAGAATGGTTTTGTTGAGATAATGTGAGAGAGAATGACGCTTCTTAGAGGGATCCATATGCCTTAATATATAAAGGAAGGAGGGATCTAGAAGGGAGGATTCAAATTTCCCTAAAACCCCTTAAATATAGGGTTGACATAAACAATAGGAAAATTACAATTTCATAAAATCAATTTATAATGGAGTCAAATTCAATCCTTCTTTGGAAGCATATTTCACAAAGAACAATATATGCAACATAATTGTATTGATCTCAATGATTCTACTATGGAAGGTTTTGATATAGCTTTTGGTAATTTTTCTGTTGAGATTTCCCCTTTTGTTAATTCTAGAAGGCAATCTCAACTAGTGTCTTGTACCAAAACGTTTACAATACATAAAAATTTTATTGATCTTGAAACTATTAAGAGTAATGATGAAGAAGTATGGTATTTGTATTTTTATGGGTCAAAATCAAAGGAAGTGGTTGGTGTTGGTTTCTTATTACTTGACCTGAAGGGAAAAAAAATGTTCATTTCTTGTAGGTTAGAATTTATTTTTACTAATAACATTGTAGTGTACAAACCTCTCATACAAGGGCTAAAAAATAAATATATATAAATGTTAAAATTTTGACTGTGTTTGGAAATTTTGAGATCATTGTTAAGTAGGTAAGAGATTCAACTCACTACATTTCTTCCCATTTGAAAAGTTATCAAACCGAGGTACGAAATTTTCTTTCAAATTTTCAGCTTTCAATATTTCTTCCATTCCTATATCTAGCAATCAAGAGGTAGAATTATTAGCAAATGTAGCTTCTAGACTAATTCATATTGAAGCTTTTGAACCTAAATATTTTTATATTAGGTTGATTTATAGGCCATCCATTCCTGATAACATTACTAATTGGTGTGTCTTTGATAATGACCAACAAATCATTGACTTCCTCCACATGGAAGAAAACATCCAAGATGCAGTGATTGATGAGCTTACTCACAATGAAAATCTTCGAAGTTTCTTGCAAGACTAGAAACAACGTTCAACTGAAGAAGCATTCAATTTGGTAAATTTGACCCTAAATTGGTTGTGATATTGGAAACTTTTTATGATTTGCATGATAAATTTTAAAAGGCGGTAAATTGTGAGAACAATAATTCTGCCATGAAATATGAAACCATTAATTTAGGAACTCAATCCAACCCCTAGAATATCTATCTAGGGACAGATTGTACCCATGAAGAAATATCAATTTGTATTTTTCTATTCAATGAATAAAAGGATGTATTCGCTTGGAAATACAATGATCTGAAACCTTTGATCCCAATGTTGTATCTATTTCGCGAAGGAAGTTCTTGGTTGTGAAACTGCGTTGAGACGCTAACTCGACCAAAATTTAGGTTCAATCTGGCCCTCGAACTAGAGGCCCCCCCCTCAAGTGTTACAAAGCTTTTTTTAATGTTTGTCACTATCACTCGATAACAACCTATGAAGCACAATGGCTAGATCTATTATTTTTTGTAGATAGTTGCTGATGAATATCCAATCTTCGCTCAGAAATAAATCCCTCTCTTGCAGAGGCCTTATCAAAGTGCTAATGTCCAACTTTGAAAAAATAACATAGATTTAAAGAGTTTGGTAGAGGAATAGAAGAGAAATAAGATAATTAAGTATCCATACTGAATACTTAATCAGTCAGGTTTAGTAGATGCGTGTAGAAAAATTATACAACCAAACAAATATACATTCAAGAGATGACATAAGGCAACAATTAAATGATGTAGAAGAGATGTTTTAAATATACTTTTGAATTATCTAGTCTCCATAATGATGATAAATTTGTAGTGGGCTGTTAGGTAGGTTGATACTAAAACTTAGCCTTATTGTAGCTCCTATGTAACTTGAACATATGTAGAAATAGATTATGAAATCACTAGAAAGACATACAGAGGAAACAAATTATGTCATGAACTTGAGCCAAAAAGATTCAATAAAAAAATCCTGTAATAAAAGTCTTTACAAAAATGGTAGGGTTTTGGCATCAAAATCCAACCCTTTTACATTCAAAATCAAACAATATATAGAACATTACATCCAACTGACTGTGTCTAGCTTTCTGGAATAGAAATATGAACAATAAACTAAAAATAAAAATAATATCTGAAAAACTACAGGAAATTTAGAGTTGTTTCATTGATTGCTAATTAGCTGCCTTTATTCTTGGAACTAACTATTCAAGTGTTGCCTCAAAATATTTCTTTAAATCTGAAACTGTTTCACTGATGTTGGTAATTTTCCTTGGGATATGGAGTTGTTGAATCTTCCTCCTAAAAATTATAATCTGTCCTTCAAAAGAGGCTCAATTCTGCCACTTGTGTTAAACAATTATCTCTTTAATATTTTTAGGGAGAGTTTATTCTATACATGTTAACCTACAATTGTTAATTTATTGAAAGAAAATTTGACTTAATATTTTCATCCAAAGAATCATTCATAAATAATTCTAGCTAACAAACAACAAACAAATTTTAACAATCAATGTTCAATCATAAATATTTCTGAATGCATAAACGCTACTTGAAAAAGGATCCTTGATTCCCTTTGATTGCTTGAAATATGAAATGCTTGAAATGATACCTTAGATGGGGAAAACAATATGGTCAACTACCTAGAATAATATCTTAACAATTGAAAATAACCTCCTATGTGCCTAAATTCTTCCTTTGCTGCCAATTTTTTTTCCTTGGAAACTATTCTCATAAGAATAGTCAACAAAATAATGTAGTCACTACTCAAACTCTAAACTTCTTCTTCAATGGACCCATTCTCCACTTCTTCTACACAATAAAAAAATCCAATCTCATTGGCTTTGGAAATAAGCATCCTCTAGGAAAGTAAGCAAAAAATTTAATCAATATCTAATGTCAATTATGGATGATATTGATTACATGAAATACATGGTTCCTTCTATTATATATCCATAGCCAAATAAATTCATTTGTCTTCTCTATAAAATTTCATTTTCACCTCTGTAAAATTATTCCACAGGGAGGAAATATTCCTTTATAACATTGGAAACTCCATGATTTGTATTGAAATGTACTTCTGGAACATGTATCCTCATTTTCCATGCACGAATATAGATTTCAATTTTGATATAGCCTCCTCATACCTCAAGCTTTCACCTATGAGCTCATTCATGAAAAATACGATTATAAAATATTCCCTCCATTATCGCCTTCCATAAAGATTTAAATTTCTCACATTCCATTTATAAATTCAAATCCATATGGTAAGTGGTATGTTAACGATATTGCGGGGAAGGGGGGGGGGGGTAGTAGGTGGTAAATGGCTTAGGACCGGGGGGGGGGGGGGGGGGCGCGGGGGGGGAGTGGGGGTAGGTGCTAAATGGCTTAGGATGGGGGGGGGGGGGGTTATTTCACACATCTCAAGGCATTCTAAATTATGGATTTTATAATATAACTTGGTAGCTGCTTACTGATTTGAATTTCAAGCCCCCGTAATACATGGTAACAAACATGGTTCTCGTACTTAGAGATTGAGATTGGCTTGGCTTGAGACTTGGTGTAAATTTCTTGGTGGACATTCGACCTTTATTAAACTTGGAGATTGGGTCCCAAGCCTAGTACTTTTTAATGCATAAAATTAATATTTTAAATAAATGATTTTATAAAAATATAAGATTATATTTTTATAAAATTAAATTTATTTAAAAATTAAAATTATATTTAAAAATATCCCAGAAACATATAAAAACCATTTTGTCATGGACATTTTCATATGCCCAAGAATTTGACCAGGAAATTAATTAGAATATTTTTGAACTTTTTTTGTAACTTTTCTTAGACAATAAAAAGTTACAACATCGACTCCAACTGGGGACTGCTTCCCTCTGTGGGATGCAAAGAACATGTAGACATGTGCCTTGAATCATTTGGGGATGGAGTCCTGCCATAATAAAATTAACCATATGCACTCTCAAACCTGTAGTTTGTGGCCTAAAATCTGTAAGATGCCAACTAAAATCACACTATCAGCTGTTACAAGTAAAACTAAGTGCAACAATGAGTAATCCATTGGGATAGTAGATTCAATAGTCAAAAAATGTTCTTCTACCCATCTCCTACAAATTATTTCACTTCAAGCAAACCAAACTACATACTGCAACTAGAATCCAAACTGAAACAACTGTTGATCTAAATTGAATCAATCCATAAAATGATGAAAGTAAAACCCATTTATAAAATGCACACCATAGCTAAATGATCTACTGCACATCGAATCTGAAAATAACTAATTCAATCCCACATAATCTCTACCTAACTGAGTTGGAAATCTGCACTATTATGTGTAGTCATGATTTGAGTGCAACCGTGTGAGGTCCATTGGATTAACTAGCAGACCACCTTGCCTGCAACTGAAAAATTGAAAAATATTTACAATGTGAAACTCAAATTCCATAGGAAACTAATACTTACAACTAAATTTGAAGACTACATCCTTTGTAGACATATGATATTTCTAATCACGATTGAGCGGAAGAAAGTGTTGACTGTGTTGGACCCGCTAACATTTAAGGGATCTCCCCAGTATGAAGTCCCAACTAGACCTCACACCGTTTGGCGTAGGAGTCCCATCCAGTACGATGGCCTAATTGCCATTATATTAGAGATTTTACTTAGCTCTTGCTATTCAGCACCTAGGAGTGTTATGTTTGTATCTTCAAAAATTGAGGTGAGTATGCCAGGTGAGTGCGTAATGCAACTTTGTGTTTGGGTTCTCATACTATAAGGGATAGGGTAAAAGTGAGCCTCTAGATGAAAGGTAGTAGTACCACCAAGGGAGAGACACAAAAAAAAAAGGTATTTCCAACATCTAATGCAGTAGTCCACAATGGATGCGACAATTGTTAAAACCAAACTAAAAGGAAAAACACATACACCATCTAGTGGAGTAGTCAACACAAGGGTGATGGTTGTTATAGCCAAGAAAGCGAGAATGGTCTATCTAATGTCATACGGAGTAGTCCACATGGACGAGAAAATAGTGATAAACAATACAAGAAATATTCAACAATGTAAGTACTAAAATAATTGAAATATTTCAACTATCTTAGTATAGGTTAAGAAAACATGCATTACAAATATTTAAAGAAAAGTCTTACAAATTGATACAAAACATACATGAAAATGTGCCGGACTGAGACAAGCTTCTAAATTAAGCTAAAGTTATGAGACACATCTGTACACCATACATCACTAGTCCCAGTTGTGGGACATTGGAGCCACTCCTCACTCCCCAAAGAAAATACTATAGACTCTCAAGGCTATGTGGGAGGAGCCAAGGTGAAAAGTCTTTTGCTCGTACAACGAGGTGGTATATATAGCCAAGGGTGATGCGTGACCCTTGTGCTTATTGGACTTCCCTCATGACTGTTCAAATTCCTATGAATTTTCAACTGACGCGACTCTTCAACTTCATATGTGCATCCATTGGACTTTCACTTTACATTACATTTGATTACACCAAGTATGGCCCATAGTAGTGATGTGGTTGAGACAACTCATGACACATCTCGACAGGACACTACTAACATGTACTGCCTGATTGTGGTGTCCTTGTCAAGCTGCTATGCTGTTGATTAATGGATGTGCTCTTGGTGTGTTGTGTCTTCACTTGTGCATGGAAAAGCGTTGTAGGGTCTTCGATGGTCTTGGTCTTTCCTTGTGGGTTCAGTGCATGTATCCCTTTCGCTTGCTGCACGATGTGCTTCCATTCAGCTGCGAGAAAGTCTCCTACCATGCACTCCTTCTTCATCCCATTCATTGTCGCGTCATGTTTCATCAATGTACCTATTCCTGAAATTCACTCATGATGAGACAACATCAAATCCAAAAATATCCTACTCTAGCATGATGCATTGTTTTCAGTTTCAGGTCCAGGTGATCAAGAGGGAGGAAAAGACACTGAAATTGCATAGAGCATAGCTTAGGCCGAGATGAGGGGCTCTGAACTACTGTCGGGAAAAACTACATAGAGGTCGTTGGGAGGAAAAATTACGAAATCAGGGACAATAGTGACAACTGCAAGGTGGAGCCCAGCTGGGAAGAACTGCACAATTCCTGGGAGGAAGACAAGGCAGGGTGTCCAGGGGAACTGTTGGATAGTTCTGCATAATTGTTAAGATGAGGACTGAGTGGGTCACTCGAGGTCCAGCTCCCATCTACGAAATTTATCAGAGGGAGATAGAGCAAGGTAGTAGAGGGCATTAGCAGGAAATTCTGCGTAATTTTCCAGAGAAAGGCATGATCGGGATGCGGGGAGCTACTGGTAATAACTGCACATTTATGAGAGATAATGCGGGACAAGAAACACTACATAATTTACAAAAGAAATACAGAGCAGGATAGCAGAAGGTGTACCATTCAGAACTATGCAATTTTCAGGAGTAGAGCAGGGAAAGCCAGTAGGAGGCCTGACTCAGCATGACTGCATAGTTTCTGTTGGCAGTGTAGGGTAGGCAGGTGGGCATGTCTATGCAATTCTAGAGAGAAGTGTAGTCCCAGGTCATAGTGCAATGCATATTTCCGGTAGACCATAGGGAGACTTGATAACTAATCTTGCAGGAAGCGCATATTGGAGCGGGCTTGGAGATAATTTCTGTACAATTCTAGGAGACATGCAACCTACTTACTTCTAGGATTGCGTAATGCCACTACCCCAGAGGATAATCTCAAACACTGCGTAGTTCTGGGAAACATAGCAAGGTCACTATGAGCTCAGAATATGCAATGTGCACTCGTACAAAATGGCTAATTAGTTACTAAAACAATGACTAAAATTTGCATATAAACGACCATTTTTTAGTCGGTGACGAGTAGTAGCTAATTTACAGTATCTTATAACACAACCAACTTTTAGTCATTTTTAGCCTAGTCATTATTTTGTTGTCCAAATTTTATTTTCTAGTAGTATATTTAGTCATAAATTTAGTCATTCATTTAGTCATTGATCTAGTCATTAATTTCCACAATTAATGACCAAATATACAACAAAATATATTACTATACAATGATCTAAGAAAACCAATTAATGACCAAAAAAATATGACCAAAATGTTGGTCGTGTTATAAGATACTATAAATTAGCTATTAATAGTCATATATATGTAAATTTTAGTTTTTGTTTGAAACCAATCAATGACGAAAGAAATATGACTAAAATTTTGTCATGTTATAAGATACTGTAAATTAGCTACTAATAGTTGTATGTATGCAAAATTTAGTTGTCATTTGTAATAAAAAATTAATCATTTGCAGTAGTCATTTATAAGTTTTTGGTAGTTTCATATCATTACATAAAAAACTAATTTAGTATTCTATATTCATTTCATTTATTTTCATTAATAATCATTATAAATGACTAATTTAGTCATATATTCATTTTATTTGTGTTCATCATTTTTTTTTTTTCTAGCTAAAGGTCTACTCTTCTATTATAATATGTACAGTAAAACATTACATTCAGGATGACATGTAGCCCAGGGCTAACTGTGACATTTCACGACTCAGAATAGGCCCTCGCAGGGGCATCGTAGCCAGACTTAATCTCTTCCAGCCCATGACAAAATTCAAAACTATACTCACATCTTGCAACACCAACCCACGCAGGGGCTTCCAAACCAAAACAGAGATGAACCCTCGCAGGGGTAACCGCGGAACAGTAACTATGACAACCACTAACATAAGTAAAAACTAGCAGGACTATGACAACCATTACCATAAGTAAAAACTAAAAAGACCCAGACAGAGGTTCTTGGCCTATACCCGACGCAGATGAGAACAGAGAGCTTATAGCGGACCTGAGCAAAAGAAGAGGATGGCGGAGCTCGCCGAGGGTAGCTATTCCTCAGGCTTCTCCTCGAGGATTCTGCACCACCCATATCCTTCAGGGCGGCCTTCCCACTCGTCCACTGCAGCCTGCTTGGAGGTCGACGCCTCATTCTCGAGAGGTTGGGCGGGAATCGGCTCCGGAACTCCCGCTGGTTCTTCTTCAATTGTTTCCGATTGGTCCTCTGAGGGCGCCTCCTTGCTGCCTGAGCCTCCCTCCCCTTCCTGCGCGTCTTCAATGAATAGGACAGATATATGTGCATTGATACGAGCATTATTTCTAGAGCCTCCCAGAGTGAAAACAACAGTACCAAACGCTGGCAGCGGGGGCGGTCCAGCACTGGGACTGCCCGAATCCATAAATTGGCTGACCTGTAAGGGAGAGGCCCCTGATCTCCTATGGCAATAACGACAACAACAATGGTGATGAGATTCAGCGACAGGGTTGCGTGAAGAGCCTCCGCGGGCAGAGTCTCGCCTACTAAGCAATCTTTGTCTTGGACAGGCCATTTTTGCCTTAATGCTTGAGGTAAGGAGCTGAGCGTTAGAGGAGGAATTCTCCAGAATGAGTCACCCCCTTGAGCAAATGAGACCTCTTCTGGCAGATCCGGGACAGAATTCAGTGGCAAATAAATAGTACCCAACCGGGAGTTCCCACTTGAAGAGTTCCACAGCTTCGTAATGGCGGTCTGCAACAGCAGGAGCTGAAGCTTGAAGGGGACGAACGCCCACCAGACAGAATTCCTCCAGAGCCTGCACCTCACAAGCCTCACATTGCGAATGAGCCTGCAATGATCCTGTGCCCTTCTTAATTCTTTCAACATTCTCTCGAAAGTAACCCTCCATAACTGCTCACTGCAACAACAGCTATTCACCCTGTGCGACATTGAATGCGAAGAGCTCGTAAAATCCATCTTCATTCCTCGGCGGCAGTGTTTAATGACTGTCCTGATTTAACACGGGGCGGCACATGCTCGGCATGTGGCCCGTCCCTGGCTGGCGTGTTAGCACCCGCATCCGGGGTTATTTGTGTTCATCATTAATCAATATAAACTACTAATTTAGTAGTTATAGATTGATTTTATGTGTTCATTATTAATAAACATAAATTAATTAGTATGATTTTTCGACTAAATTAAAAAATGTCATACAATGTGCACTCATTCATTTAATATGAAAAATGAAAAGTTACATATGTTAATTAAAATACTAAACAATATCAAGTGAAACTATAAATAATTCCAACCACATAAATTATATTATATGAAATGTCAAGTATTACAATATGAGTTTCCAACTTAACATTGATTGGACTACAATTTACACATGAAATGTTGTTTCATCACTACAAAACATTATCATTGTGTTTCCAAGCCATTGCAAGTGAATTCAAAACTTTGAAGACTTGAACATCAATCTCTATGTGTGTGTCCTATGTGGGATATTGTCTTTAAGGGTATCACTAGACCGGTTCTCTTCTTTCTCTTTTTGAATTTTTCGCTCCAGTGTTAGTGTTCTCCTCTTTCTTCAAATCCCGTTGCTTACCATGAATACTCAGTTCCTTTTCTGAAAACAAAAGAAGATACACTGTAGAATGTAAGACATAAAAGACGATGTACACTAGAATATAAACTAAAGCAAACTATAAAGGATTTATATGACATATACCTGAACATAAATAATGTTAAAGCCATTCTTCCCCATAAAATCAAGAAACTCGAACAAGTTTTCTTTAGTTGAGAGATAGTGGCCACTTTGTGGCTAGATGACCTGTATAAACAAATAAACATCACCATATAAAAGAACACCTTAGTAATTTAGTATTAAACCTGTTGTAATATTATTTATTTTTGATAAGTTAATATATTAGTCAAAATAGTTTTAAAATGTTAAGTTAGGATATGGATGAAAAAAGAAAGAAAAGTTAAAATGTTAGGCAAAATTTGATGTTTTGTAGGTATCCATATCAATAAAATGTTAGGTGGTATCTGCCCTAAATAAATAAGGCAAAAGAAAATAAAAATGCTAGGGAATCAAAAAGAAAAGAAAGGCTTCATTTTATGCTTTCATAAATGCACAGGCTGCTAGTCTAAATGCACCACAAGTCAATTATCAAATGATATTTTCATGTGCAGAAGAAAAAGATAGAAGAGTAAAGGTTTACTCTAAGGTTTATATATTAATTTTGTGTATTAATACTATCCCTAAGTTTTAAATCGCATATTACCCCTCCGCTCATTCTTCCCTTCACTTTCATATCACTAAGTCTTTACACCCCCTCATACATTATAAATAATCCATATTATACAGTTCTTAATCTTCCTGACCCCACCAAACAATCCCGTCACATCATGATTAACTCCCCGCCATGTTACACTTCATCTCTGCCCCATCTTCCCACATCCAACGACTCGCATGCAATTTCGGCCCCCCTCACAATTCGATCTTTACTGCCGGCAGGGTGGGTCTAAAATGGGTGATATACCAAATTGCACCCATCCCTATGTGTCATCTTCATAGCATTTCAGACCCCCCTTGAGTGAAACCACTAATCGCTCACCCCCCCTGAAAAGCTGATTCTATATCTCCCGATACCGCTTACCTATCCGTTGCGTTTCTTCCATTCACTCTGTTAGCGCTTGAAATTTCACCTCAGGCTGAGAAAGGTAAACCTCAAGGCTACATCAAACCATTCAGCCTCGTAGCTAGCCCTACGGGGCAGGAGAAGGCTCTCTCCGGTCAATCTCGGTAAATCTTCAATGGGATGAGATGACCAACAAGGTAACACTGATATTAGGCTAGTAAACTGATTAAAAAGGTGGATTTGGGTTTTTTTGGGTTTTTGGTGGCAAATTGAGGAATTGCAATTTTGGGTGCGGGGATTGGACACAGTTTCTGCAGGGGGTTCCTTAGGGCAAGGTAGGAAACAATATTGATGCCTTAAAGTGAGATGGATGATCAGGAATGAAAGATGAGGAGCTAAAGAGAGCAAACAATGACTTTGAATTCCCTTTAGACAGTAGAAAACATTGAAATTAAACAAATTTAAAAGCAGAGCATGGCTAGCATGAATTCATACTTTAACACTTCATTTGTTCAATAAGCAGAAGCAAAGAATGGAAATGAATCACATAAAAAATCTTACAAGAACATTGAGAAACACACCATCAACACATGAGTCCACAAGAATCCCAAAGATGACTGCAAAACCCTGGTCTTCCTTAGCCAAAAATTGCAGAGATACAATGAAAATATACAATGATAGCTTCTCCCTCAAGAGTCCAACCATGAAAATGAGAAAGAAAGTACATAATATAGATGATCTAACCTCTTTCCCTGCCTCCATGGGTCGAGCTCATCCTTCTAGGAGCTGTTTCAACAACTTCTAAACTAGACACTAGAAAATAGGCAGTCAAAACAACTTGCCTCTATAAACTTGGAAACCAGTTCATACAATCAATTTTTACCCTTTACATGAATGAATCTTCTAAAAGTGTTAAACAAGAGTAAAAGCGTCTTATATTTAGAAAAATTACATCAAAGATAATCATCTTCAACCCCAAAAAGTCAAACCAAGTCAAACTGTGCTTTTCCGAGCTGTACAGTGAAATCTGGCAAAGTCTGCTCAACGGGTCGCGCCTCTTTGGAGCTCTGTTTGGGGCACTTCCAGGTGTCAGAATTGGGTGAAGGATAGCTCATTGGAAAGGTCCTTGAGTCTACGTTCCAACCCAACTGGAATTTTTGAATTTGGAGTTCATTTTCCTAGTCAAAACTCAATTCTCCCAAGACTTCTTTCTGCAACTCAAAAAAGGGGCATAAAGTCAAATTTTGCATGTATTTTGACCTTCTGGAGGCCTAAAACTCCATAAAAACTCAAGTCCATCCATAGGCATATGTAACTTTGCATGGAAAATTTAGAAATGCTTAGCTTTTGCAAAAAGGAGCTGCCATGACAAAGGGTCTCACCGGGGGTGAGACCTGTTGAGGAGCCAAAACCTGTAAATTACCAAAAAAATGCCAAAATTACCCAAAATTCTCAAATTTTTTTGGGATTTGAGCTGTGGCTAGCCTATTGAGTGCCTTGATCCTTCAGTGAGGCTTCAGCCAAGATATGGAGGGGATCGGGCCTCTTTCTCCTTTTTTTGTGCCTTGGCCAACCGCCTTGGATCCAGCGATTGTAATTTTGACATTTCTCTAAAACCATGACACCTGTGCAAAAAGTGAAGGAGTTTTTTCTTATTTGGCATTTTGTGGACAAAAAACTCTCTCAGTTTTCCAAAATTCATCTTTTATTGCTCTGGAACATCATTTGAGTGCGACTTGTCCCGATGTGTGAAACAAGGAATTTTGTCGAAATGGAGCGAAATGAAGGGGATAGGGGGCTTCTAAATTCTTGGGAAAATTTTTGGAAGTAGGGAGGGATGTTAGGAAGTAGGGGAAAGTGGAATCTTAGAGATTGAGTGAGGGGAAGGGGTCCAAAAGGGAAAAACATAGGCCCAACCTAGAAAATTGCCAGGTTGTAGCTAGAAACTAGGGTTTGTGCAAAAATGAGGAATTTGGCGGATCTAAGGGATGGGAAGTGTTTGATAAGGTACTTTAAGGATAGGGGAAGGTGTATGAACATCAGGAAAAAATTTTTGCCGATGATTTGACTGTCCAAGAGAAATTGTCTTTCAAAACCCTAGGAGAGGGAAATGACCTTGCCAAGGCACAACTGAAGCATGAACAAGATGTAAAATGACTCATTAGACACTGACATGACAATGAAAACCCTATGAATGATGATAGACTCAGCTGAATGGTGACATGGACCAACATTTTGACAACTTTAGAAGGAGTTAAGGCAAACCCTAGACCTAATGCCTAGTGACCAAATTTTGCTTGAAAACTCTTTGAAATGACAAAATTTGACTTGGAAACTCTGAGACCACTTTGTAAGAGCATATTTGATCACTGGAGGAAGGCTGGGAAGACTGACACTAACATTGGCTCCAATGGGGATGGTAGCTCCTTGGAGGTGCCAAGAACCTTAGACATCTGGGAGAGCAGACCAGTGCTTGCAACCATTGGGCGATGGAGTCATTATTTACACCTTTGACACAAAACTTTGACACATTTATTGAATGAAAACTTGACTGAAAACTGACTGAAACTTAACTAAAGCTTGACTCAAACTGACTCGATGGCAAACTGAAATAACTTGAAAAAACTCACTCAATAGACCAAACACAAATGACTCATGACTGACTTAACTAAAACAAGAGAAGGGCAACAGTACATCAAGATGTGAAATCATGATGACAACCACCGGTGTTTCTTACAAGACAATATACATCAAACTATATCATAATGCCAATGCAACCAATCAAGCAGATGCCTTCTTGATTGATTCTTCTTATCAGATCTTCTGGTCAACAGTACAAACCTATAACTGAGCATCCAAAAACATAGCTGACCATGATCTCCTTCATCACTGAACACTGCAATAAACACTATCACTGCTGGCTGCAACAAACTTGCTAGAGGATCGTGAAAAACATGAAGATTTGCCATTACTACCTCCTGCTGAAAGAACAAGGTATCCTTTGCTTCAAATTCTGATCTGCCTTCCTCATGTGCTTCGGTGAAAGTATGCTCATGGGCTTCAAAAAACTCTGAACAGGTGGATGAGCAGATCTCTTCTTGGAAAAACATTTCAGCACATGAAACATATGAAGAATCTGAAAGGTAATCCTGTATGCTATGATCTTCTGTAGTCTGACAATATGGTAGGTCATCTTCATATGGTATCATAACCAAATTATTAAGTTCCTTATTACATTCTTCAATCATAAGGAAAGAAGCTTCAGCTGATTCTTGAAGTGCAAAAATGACATTTCTATCATCTACCATAAATTCATCCAAAGGAACTGTTTCACTTACTTGAATGAAGATGTCATCTTGCTTTTCACGAACTAACTGAATTACCTCCTCATGCAGGCTCTGTTCTGATGGCATGAGAACATTTGGATCAAAAACTCTGTCTATGGTCTCAACAACAAAACCCTCCTTTTCAGGATTCAGCACAAGGTATGCTTGGTCACCATGATCTAAATTTTGATCTGAAATAGCTGAGTTGACTGCATTACATTCTAGAATTGAATCTTGGCTACCCTGCACGCTGTCTTCTTCTGTGGGCAGATCTGAAACAAGCTCTTCTCTTTCATCAATTACAGCCATATGGCCATCTTCAACCTGCTGATCTTGACAAGTATCCTCTAAGATTTCTATGTGCTGCTGAAACGGCTTTTCATAAAGGGCTTCCATGATCTCTTCATCCATGAAATTATCATCTTCATAAAACTTCTCAAGGCTTTCAATAAAACTATAGGCATGCTTGCAACAGTCTTGAACTAAATTCAATGATGGATAAGAGTCCTTATATCTTTCAATGAATATAGCATGAAAATCCTTTAAACAGTAAATACAAGCAGGCGGCAAACTTTCATACCATGATTGAGCTGCACCTTCCAGAGTGGCCAGGAATATCTTCATCAAGAAATCTTCAGGAAAATCCACCTTCAACTTGCGAATATGGATATGAAATCTAACTAGATGCAAAGCAGCATCCTTCTTACCATCATCATTAAATATAGGTAGATTCCTTGACCAATCTATCTTGGGAATTTTATTCGGAAAACCTGGAATGTGATCTCGGCTCAAGGGAGCATCTCTTCTTGTGATTTGGTCCATCTTGAAAAGCTCAAAGCTACTGATCTCTTTGCAGTGAAGTCACCATGAAGCATTGATCTCTGGATTTTTCAGTGAAGGAGTCGCCAGTGAATGATTTCAGCCTTGTCAGCGTCTGATCGTTGTCCACTATCAACAATCAGATCTGAACTTGATACATGTACTGGGGTAAAATGCAATCGAAGTGCTGTATTCACAAGCTCACGGAGATTGACTGAAGCAACGTTTATCTACTTGCGCTGATGCAAAGCAAGAGCGCTTTCGAAGGCTACCTGGCGTAACTTCAGGCTCCGTCTAAGACTTATGAAATAACACATCAATGAGCAAACGATTAGTTTGTTCTCCCCAGTATGGTCGCCAGTATGTTAGCGCTTGAAATTTCACCTCAGGCTGAGAAAGGTAAACCTCAAGGCTACATCAAACCATTCAGCCTCGTAGCTAGCCCTATGGGGCAGGAGAAGGCTCTCTCCGGTCAATCTCGGTAAATCTTCAATGGGATGAGATGACCAACAAGGTAACACTGATATTAGGCTAGTAAACTAATTAAAAAGGTTGATTTGGGTTTTTTGGGTTTTTGGTGGCAAATTGAGGAATTGCAATTTTGGGTGCGGGGATTGGACACAGTTTCTGCAGGGGGTTCCTTAGGGCAAGGTAGGAAACAGTATTGATGCCTTAAAGTGAGATGGATGATCAGGAATGAAAGATGAGGAGCTAAAGAGAGCAAACAATGACTTTGAATTCCCTTTAGACAGTAGAAAACATTGAAATTAAACAAATTTAAAAGCAGAGCATGGCTAGCATGAATTCATACTTTAATACTTCATTTGTTCAATAAGCAGAAGAAAAGAATGGAAATGAATCACATAACAAAGCTTACAAGAACATTGAGAAACACACCATCAACACATGAGTCCACAAGAATCCCAAAGATGACTGCAAAACCCTGGTCTTCCTTAGCCAAAAATTGCAGAGATACAATGAAAATATACAATGATAGCTTCTCCCTCAAGAGTCCAACCATGAAAATGAGCAAGAAAGTACATAATATAGATGATCTAGCCTCTTTCCCTGCCTCCATGGGTCGAGCTCATCCTTCTAGGAGCTGTTTCAACAACTTCTAAACTAGACACTAGAAAATAGGCAGTCAAAACAACTTGCCTCTATAAACTTGGAAACCAGTTCATACAATCAATTTTTACCCTTTACATGAATGAATATTCTAAAAGTGTTAAAAAAGAGTAAAAGTGTCTTAGAGTTACCAAAATTACATCAAATATAATCATCTTCAACCCCAAAAAGTCAAACCAAGTCAAACTGTGCTTTTCCGAGCTGTACAGTGAAATCTGCAAAGTCTGCTCAACGGGTCGCGCCCCCCTGCTCAATGGGTCGCGCCCCTTTGGAGCTCTGTTTGGGGCACTTCTAGGTGTCAGAATTGGGTGCAGGATAGCTAGTTGGAAAGGTCTTTGAGTATAATTTCCAACCCAACTGGAATTTTTGAATTGGGAGTTCATTTGCCTAGTCAAAACGCAATTCTCCCAAGACTGCTTTCTGCAACTCAAAAAAGGGGCAGAAAGTCAAATTTTGCATGTATTTTGACCTTCTGGAGGCCTAAAACTCCA
The DNA here is from genome assembly GCA_031772625.1 of Pinus tabuliformis. Lineage (NCBI taxonomy): Eukaryota > Viridiplantae > Streptophyta > Pinopsida > Pinales > Pinaceae > Pinus > Pinus tabuliformis. Next base: position 994,641,846 of record CM062814.1, read on the forward strand.
TAAAAACTCAAGTCCATCCATAAGCATATGTAACTTTGCATGAAAAAGCTAGAAATGCTGAGTTTTTGCAAAAAGGAGCTGCCATGACAAAGGGTCTCACCGGGGGTGAGACCCGTTGAGGAGCCAAAACCTGTAAATTACCAAAAAAATGCCAAAATTACCCAAAATTCTCAATTTTTTTTGGGATTTGAGCTGTGGCTAGGCTATTGAGTACCTTGATCCTTCAGTGAGGCCTCAGACAAGATATGGAGGGGATCAGGCCTCTTTCTCCTTTTTTTGTGCCTTGGCCAACCGCCTTGGATCCGACGATTGTAATTTTGACATTTCTCTAAAACCATGACATCTGTGAAAAAAGTGAAGGAGGTTTTTCTTCTTTGGCATGTTGTGGACAAAAACCTCTCTCTGGTTTCCAAAATTCATCGTTTATTGCTCTGGAACATCATTTGAGTGTGACTTGTCCCGATGTGTGAAACAAGGAATTTTGTCGAAATGGAGCGAAATGAAGGGGATAGGGGGGTTCTAAATTCTTGGGAAAATTTTTGGAAGTAGGGAGGGATGTTAGGAAGTAGGGGAAAGTGGAATCTTAGAGATTGAGTGAGGGGAAGGGGTCCAAAAGGGCAAAACACAGGCCCAACCTAGAAAATTGCCAGGTTGTAGCTAGAAACTAGGGTTTGTGCAAAAATGAGGAATTTGGCGGATCTAAGGGATGGGAAGTGTTTGATACGGTACTTTAAGGATAGGGGAAGGTGTATGAACATCAGGAAACACATTTTGCCGATGATTTGACCGTCCAAGAGAAATTGGCTTTCAAAACCCTAGGAGAGGGAAATGACCTTGCCAAGGCACAACTGAAGCATGAACAAGATGTAAAATGACTCATTAGACACTGACATGACAATGAAAACCCTATGAATGATGATAGACTCAGCTGAATGGTGACATGGACCAACATTTTGACAACTTTAGAAGGAGTTAAGGCAAACCCTAGACCTAATGCCTAGTGACCAAATTTTGCTTGAAAACTCTTTGAAATGACAAAATTTGACTTGGAAACTCTGAGACCACTTTGTAAGAGCATATTTGATCACTGGAGGAAGGCTGGGAAGACTGACACTAACACACTCTATGCCACCTCACCCGTCCGTTAAAATCCATCAAATCACATTCATTCCCTATAGAATTATCCTATTAAGCATTCAATTGTCTTAGCCGTTAATTCAACGGACCATCGCCACCAATGGAAAACTAAAATTTCTATATAAAACTCCTTCACATTTGTGAATAGGTTACTGAATTCTTGCTTTATTACTATTAACTAATATGATTTTAGGTTGCTCTCCAAATCCTAACATTGTCAACTCGCCAGTGACACTCTCTGTCCGATCATTTCTAGATTATTCCTTCTGTTCCTATCTCCGAAGTCTGACTTCGGTCTGTGAATTGTCTCCTCCTAATCCATTTTTCACTCCTACTCTTAGCCATAGCGAAAATGCCTCCAAAGGACAAAGGGCCAAAGGAAACTGTCTATCCTTTGATCCATCCTCCTATAGACCTTCATCACATTCCTATGGATGATCGAGATTACAAAATTCATGAGACACACTGTGAATTCGACCTCTTTGATATGTATTGCTGGCTCCAAGACAAGTATATAGATATATCATATGATATCCAACTGTGGGAATCAAATTTACATCACTACATCTTTCATCGCACCCACAACACCCCATATTTTATTAGAAAATGTCATGCATCTTGTTTGCCAAGCCAAAGGGCCATAATCACTCCCACTGGAGAAATATGTTTACCATAACCCCTCAGGCCATTGATTAGATGATGCAAGCCCCCTCAGTAGAGAATGATACCCCATTTTCCTATGAAGCACTGATTGAGCTATACCAGAAAATAGACTTTTCCAAGAGAGCCCAAACTCTTGAGGTGTTTTTGACACAAGATGCTTCATTTCCAAAGAAAAATACTCCTTATCCCTCCTCCATATTCCTTGAGAGAGCCAAGTAGATTATCATTGTTGTTTCCTACCTCCTTGGCCACTACTCTGATCAATGGGTAGATGAGGCCATTATAGGATTTTTATCCATCTTCTCTGCTGATTCTAAGCCCTCCATTGTGTTTAATTTCAACCATTTTCTTGCAGAGTAGATTCATCAACAACTTGTTAAATTTCCAACTGAGGAGGTATTCAAATATGCCTCTGTATTGGTTTACATGTTTCTATAATTTAAGGGGGACAACATTAACCTTGCTTTGTCATGAAAGAGAATAAAGAGTACACTTATAAACATTTTACAGAGATGTTTGTTCACCCAGAAATAGGTCTCCTGAGTAGTAGAATAGAACCGAGGATTAGTGAAGAAATCAAAAGGGCGTTGGCTGTCAGATCAGGTTCATATGTGGGAATGGTACATTTATGAAAATTATACAGAAATAATAATATTTGGATGCAAGCACCCACCTTACAAACTGCCAAAATTCCTCCCAATGAGGATTTTTTCCTTGGAGTACGTAAGGTAGATGATCAACATGGACGAAATACACTTTGTTGTTGCCAAGAAGAAATCCTAGTTTAAAATAAAAACACAGGTTGGCCCTTATCATTTGAAACAGCAGGGCATCATGGGAATAGGCAGATAAGCTCTTGAGGGAAATGCAGTTCAACTTTAGTTTTACCTAGTCCTATGATCCATTAGGGATCATTTCTAGATTAAGGGTAGAAACCAAGTCTACTCACTTTCACACAAACAGGCTAGAAATAAAAAAGTACAAGAAAAAGTTAGAGTGGGTTGAGAACACCTTACAAGAGGCAGAAGAGCAACAAGTACCATCATCTACAGTGCAGACTCTCACCATGCAGGAGAAGACAACCAAAAGAAGCAGAGAGGAAGAGTCCCCTTTAGGGACTGACATCTTCAGTGAAAGGTTTAAAATAATGTATAGAAAGAAGGCCAAGCTTAGTTTCAGACAAAGCCTTTGCAAAGATTCAGAGCAACATACCATTATCACTACTAATGAGCCACTTGTTTCCTCATTAGTGGGTGATCAGTCCACATAGTCTCCTACCACCTCCACAAATTCACAAGCTCAGCAACAAATAATGCAGACATGTACATCTACTTCAGGTGAGTCAGAGAAAAGCATAATGGACATCTTCAAGGAGATAAAATTCAGAAATGAAGCCTTGAAGATTAACACTTACAACCAGTTCTGGAAACAGACTTTTGGTGCCCAAAATAGGCTATTGTCAGCCTTTGACTCAGAAAAGCGGAAAATGAAAATGGCATTCCTCCAAGCACAAGTTCCCTAACCCAAGGGAGCATCAGACTACAAAAGGACAACTTTTGAGTTTGATGTAAAGGATATACATCCCATTGACAAAATGGAGATGCATAAGAAGACTGGGGAAATGATTTTATCTACTATCACTAACACTGCCATGACTTTGTCCAAATTACAGGTTACGTTAGCAAATTTCTAGTCACAACTAAATATGGAGAAGGTCTCTACACTTGGAAAAGACTCTAGGATTAAAACCCCGGAGGATTCGGTAATCAAACTAGGTTATGATCCTCCAAACATCAATGCTGCAGAGGAACTTGTCATAAAGAATAATTTGGATATAGCAGCGTTGAGGAAGTAGTTAAAACTACCAACTACTGAAGATCCTCTGGCTAAGGATATTACAGAGACAAAGACTCAAAAAGAAGATATGATGAAGCTCATCATGGAGTAGACTGCACAACTCAAGCAAATGGAGACAAAGATGGAGAAGCTAATTAAGGAAAAGGAAAAAGCTGCTAAAAAGACTACCCCCTTGGAAGCACTCCCTATCACAGTCATTCCTATAACTATACCAGCTACAACAAGTACAAGAGATGCTGTAGACCAGTTGGCCAATGTAGTCCAAAATATGTCTCTTCAGACTAAGGAAATCAAGAAGTTGCACGATCAAGTGAAACTTCTAGAGGATCATCACCAAAAATCTAAGATTTTTCATGCAGCAGAGCTTTAGAGAACTCAAAATCAGATAAAAGTATGGAAGAAGTCAGCAACTGAGTCTTCTATTGGCCACACTCTGGGTAATGTCAAGGAAATCATAAAGAACAACATCATTGAGGAGATAGATGAAATTTGGCCATATATCCAGATTATTTTTCAGCAGAAGGAGTTAATGGAAGAGGCAAGCAGACCATTGCCAATATAAATTCTCAACTGGGAGAGATGCCTGCTATAACCAACAACATTATAAAGTTCCTCAACTCCAAGAATAGATATGAACTGGATGATCTAGGAATGGATGACAGGATTGAAACCATCTTGGAGGTGAAGAAAGCTATGACCAAGAAGAACTTAGTTGTACATTTGACAGAGAAGTGTCACACTCTTGAAGTAGTAGTCAACATGTTTTTCACAAGAATTGATGCATTGAACAAGAAGGGTCTGCCTTCACTATTTGTAATTAATGATAAATTAATGACCAGAGAAGACTATATGAAGAAGCTTTAGGAAATTGCTAGGGACACAACCAAGTCCTCCAACATCAAAGTTTCCATGACACGCATGGCATTTTACGAGGCCATCAACAATATATGTTTTATTCAACATGAGATAAAACATATTTTCACTGTTAAAACCACTTTTGCCGGAATACTAAGGTAGATGAGAGCGATCGTAAGGTAACCAAGATAGAAACCCCAGATGAAGAACGGTGGGAAAAGCTGTGTGAATTTTAGGATTAGAGGACATATTAGCTTCACCAGCGCATCACCTGAATAGTGGCCACTCATCACAAATTTCCTTCAAAATAGGGTCAGATGTTTAGATTCATTCTTTTTGATCGAATTACTTCTCTTTTCATTAGTTTTAAGTAATAATAGAATGCTGTGTCACTTAGGAATTTATTGTAATATTTTTTAATTTTGTTTAAATACTTCAGCCTGTTGAAGTATTAAGGGTTGCACCCTTGAACCAGTTATCACACATATTTGTACTAGGATGGAGCATTTTTTATATAATAAAACATTCTAGATTTACTTCATGTGGCTTGTCTCTCAACGAGTTGTTTTCATCATGTTTTTCATTATGTATTCTTCATATAATTCAATTCTTTTACAGTCATCCGATTGAAAATTTAATTGAATCTCAGTTTCATTTTGAATCCACTGTGAAGTTGCATTTAAATAAGAGATTAATTTACAAGACTATCTGTTATTGTAAATTCCTCTTTGAACTTAAATTTCACTAGATTTATGTAATAGTTTTATTATATTATGTTAATCTAGGAAACATTGTTTTCTTGATTTCTTCTTATAAATGGTTAAATATTCAGTCCGAATATTAAATCACTAATACTTCTTTATATTCTACTTATCCATCCCACTTAAATCAAAATAACCATATGTATTTAAAGAACAATCTTTTTTTTATTAAGGATCTTTCTCAGTTTAAAGCACCTATTTTTAAATAGTTCATTGGTCATCCAAACCATTAAAATCAACAAAACATTTTAGATGATTTGGCATAGCGAATTGAGCTTAGGTTATCTCAAAGGACAACATCAGACTGGCACCGTTGCCTGGGAGCAAAGAATTGACAGTTAGTTTTTCCCTGGGGCAACGATTTTCCCTTTCCTTTAAGGTGAATAAAGGATAAGGTTATAGGTCAAAACCTTTCACCAGGGGATTCCACTAGTCCAAGATGGCTCCCTATAAGCATACAAGATCACGTTTTTATTCTAAGATTGTTAACCCTCTACCAGACCGAGAAAGACTCATCAGGGGAGCCTCTTCAAGGAGAAGATGTAGATCCTTTTTCAACTTTACACCTTGAAGACATTCCATCTGTAGATCCCTTTTCATTTATACCAACCCATCCTGATTGGACTGAACTACCTCCTAGGGTTTTTGATCTTATTTCCAGAGGAGTAGACCTTCCATCAACCTTTTTAATACAGTCACTTGAATCATATCAATTTCCATCCATTCCTATTAAATCACCTTCATCTGAGGAAGAATTGGGTTTGCATTTACTTGAATTCAAACCTCAAGATTTCATTACTCCAACTTATTATTATATTCCATCATCCTCAACTAATCTTGAAGAGACATTTTCTGTTT